>CM077463.1:25843030-25845530 GCA_039654755.1 Calcarius lapponicus | reverse complement strand
TTGAGCAGACAGTAGCGTATTACCATTAATATAGATACTTTATTTTACAGTATTACAATGGTGTTTCACCTAATTAGTGTTTTAAGCATATTAACTTAGGCACATATTTAAAAATTATGCAATGACTTGTCTGCGCTTAACTCAAGCTTTGAAAGTTGTTTTGGATAAAGTAAAAAAAAAAACCGAAACACCTTTACAAATGTTCTCTTAGCTTCCCAAATTGTTTGTTCTCACATATTCAGGTATGCCCTTAATATTTGGCATTTTGATTTATTAAGCAATTTTAAGTATTAAAGGCTTTTAGCGTACACCAGCGCAAGACTTCAGATGCATTGTGCCTTGCGTCAATGATGAATTGATTCCAGCAGAGCACAAAAGTTACTATTATTTAAGCCTAGCCCCTCACCTCTGCTGTGACATCGCAGTCCGGCGGTAAAAGGCCGCAGGCGGGGTTCCGTCTGTCGGGGGGGAGCGAGGCAGCGGCGCCGCGTGCGCTCCGTGAGGGGAGGGCCGGGCCCGCCCTCAGGGGCTCCCCGCGGGGGCGCGCGGCTCCGCGCGGGCCGGGCCTCGCGTGAGCGGCACGTGCGGGGCACGCCGAGGCCGGGCCGCGCGCGCAGGGCCGCCCCCTGGCGGCCGCACCGGCGCCGCTGCCCCGGGCCGGGCCGCGCTCTTCGTGCCGGGGCCTTCGTGCCGGGGCCTTCGTGCCGGGGCCTTCGTGCCGGGGCCTTCGTGCCGGGGCCTTCGCGCCGGGGCCGGGCCGCCCGCACCGCCCGGGCCGCGCCGGGCACCGCAGACCCCGCCAGCCGGGTGTGACACACACCCCGCCATAAACCGAGGAGGTTTAATTGCGGCACCGCGCGCTATCCTGCTATTTGTACAAATAAAAGACCCCGTCTTGATGCAAAATAAACACAAAAGCACTGTTGTGACTATAACAGGGAGTCATATACTAATTTATATAATAAGTGGTTGTGCATGCTTTATTCAAGATTATGGCTGCAAGAAATGGCATGAATTGCTGGGTGTGTTTAATGCTGGATTATAGCAATTTGAAACATGTCAAACACATGGCTAATGCCTCATGCTTCACTCATTCTTGCGTAAACCTGCATAGCCACCATCCATTATACCCCTGGTAACAACACAATTCTGCAAGTAAATATTGTTACACTAAGTAACCTTTCAATTCAAGTTGTTTAGGAAGAGAAAATGCAATCTTGTGCAGTCAGTTCCAGTGTCAGTTTAATGTTTCAAAAGGGAAGTGGTGTAGAGAATAAGTATCTGTACAGTGACTTGCCGCCTTAAAACCCACACGCGTGCACGTGCGGGCGCACGGGCGCATAGAAAATGTCCGGTTCTCTGCAGGGGAGAAAAGTACAGCTGTAGCTTCTAACTCAACGAGGTGGAGTATTTCTTTTTTTGGAATGGGTGATAGCTTGGCTGCCCTGGCAGGATTAGGTATTCAACCTGCAGCTCAGCCACGCTCTAAAATTATCCACAATTTCACTCTCTCTTGCAGACAGCAGAAAATATTTTCCCCATAGCTTTGTTTAAAATACTGGGTAGCAAAGCTTGTATCCCACCTTTGGCGCCAAGAGTTGCAGAATCACAACAGAAGTAGGTGCTGGTGAATGTGTCTGTGAGTGTGGGTGCGTGTGTGCGTGTGTGCCTGTGTAGGCATGCTCATGACTGACAGCAAGTGTGACAGCAAGAGAAAAGAGAAGGATTAGAAAGTATGAATGTCTAGAAATGTATGTAAACAGGGACCTGTATATTTTTTCTTGTCCTATTTGAATTTCCAAATTTACAGCCTTAGTATCTGGCTGATATCTGTCTATTTCCTTTGTGTTTGTTTATGCTTATTTTGGTAACAATCTGCACTAGTATTGTAAAAACAAGGAAAAAAGTACATTAGTTTGCTCAGTGAGATGTTGCAGGTTCAAATTATTTTGCTACCAATAACTCGGATATTGATACATAGACATTTGAAATCATCCGTGTTTGGCTGTTTTCAGTGCTTCAGTTTGTGAGGATTTAGAGTTGATAGTACATACACATGTGTGTGGACTCATGTATATATGTACATCTATGCAAAAGAAAAGACAAAGATTCTATGCTCTTGCTTTCTCTAGCAGCCCTTTTTCAGCTTCAGTGGAGGAGTGGAGCTGAGGGAGGGGGCTGAGGACAACCAACACAGTGCATTACTCTAGACAAAGTTTTAGTGTTGTTCTTATAAATATCATTTTAAAACTAGATAAACACCTCCCAAATTTTATTTTTAACATAAAATTATAGGGTCTCTTTTATCTTCATAAAAATACTTCTTGTTCACTTCATAATAAATTGCCCTTTCTAGTACTGTTATTCTGTAGTTTCATTCTGTCTGTACCCAGCTGTTGGATCGGATTTGTTTTTTTTTCTATTGCCAGAGTAGTGTTGCTGGTCATGTTATGTTAAAGCTATTCTGCTGGCTCACAGGCACTTTAACTTTAAATGTAGA
>CM077463.1:25838030-25840530 GCA_039654755.1 Calcarius lapponicus | reverse complement strand
ACTGCTGCATCTGCAACAACAGCAGGTAAGTTTGTTTTGTTTCCTGTTTGTTTTTAAACAAATAAAGGGCTGCTTTCAGAGGGGGACCTTTTTGTAGACCCTTGGTGCGTGCTGAATGCGGGGTGTCGTGGAAGTGAAGAGCGTGGGGCATTATTTGTTGTTGTTTTAGTGCACGATAATGCTGAAATGGAAGGATCCCGTTCTTGTGGCAGCAGCATCTTGCTGATATGGCTGCATGCCACCAGGCTTGCCCGGTGATTAAAATCCCGCTGCGTATTTATAAAAGTTGTGCCGAAGCCTTGCAGTGCATGTTTTCAGGAGCTGTTAGTTTACTGTGCGGTTCGGCGTGCAGGACGTGGTGCTGGCTTTTCCACCAGAGGGCCACATTACTTGAGACTTTGCTTCGCTTGCAATGAATTGTGCCAAAGTCGGAGCTGGGCAGTGAAGGGACCCTAGTGAAGGAACCAGAGTGACTATTCTCAATAAAGATCCTTTGCTGTCATAGGTGTAATTAAAAAATGCTGGCTAGTTCAAAAGCACTGAAATAAAAAAAGACAGTGTTCCTGTCTGCGTGTGCTTGCGTGTGTGTGAGCTGTAATATGGATGTGTAATTTTGAAAGCATGGGAAAAAAGAAGAAGCAGCTTTTCTGCAGGTCTGTTTCCCCTCTCATTTTGAAGACATATTTTTTAAATTTGTCTGTTCGTGTTCCCAACAATTTAATGGAGAACTACTGTTATGTTTAAAACTGTAAAATTCAACCGTCCTCTGGCTGCTGACACCACCTAATTACAAGATGCAATCCATTAATTTTTGTCACTGTAAGATTTCTCTTCCTTTTAAAACCAGAACAAACAAAACTCCTACTTTTTCTGCCTAAGGAGTTGCCTCTGCATCAGGGAACGCAGATTGTACTAATGCAGTGAAGCCCAGATTGTTTGGTAAACAGTCGGGGTCTGATTCTGCAGCGTGCCCAGTACCTGCTTCAAACTCCTGAAAGTCTTCGCTGCCTCATCCTTTCATTTGCTGAGCCCACTCAGCACCTTTGGAGTTCAAACCCTTAATTTTAAATGCTGAGGTTTTTCATTTCAACGTCAGGTATTACGTTAATGGAAGGAAAGTTGTTTTCTGTCAGGTAAACTATTATAAAAGTGCTGTTTTATAGAAACATGTTTTAACATGATAGATACATTGCATGTGCATGGGCCTCTGAAATAATAGGTCATAATAGCTCTTAAAATTGAATAATTTTTAGTGCTGAATTAAGCAGTGTACACTAGCTACATTTATAGTTAAATATTTTCAATGGTGACAGAAAATGTGGAAGAAGGAAATAGTTATGATTAGTTAATAGATTGAAATATGAGAAGCTGTTAAGGCTTAAATCTGTGCTTTGCTTCAAATTCAAGTGTATTCTTTTTTAACAATTGAGCCCTTACATTATGCCAGTCTGAAAAAATACACGTTTCAGTGTCTTCATTATGTTCTTAGCAGGTTTCTACCTCTCTCTATATACATGATTATGTATATATATACCTTGTATTTTTATACTATTTTAATATAAAATTGTGTACATATAAATAAATATAAAAATTTAATATTGTTTTTGTTGAAAATCATGCCATCATCTTTATTCAGGTGTTCAGGTTATAACAGAATTTTAAAATCTTCATTGAGAAAGAGTGTATCAAATTGGTGAATATGTTTAGGAAACTAAATTTAAGTGAAGTACTTGAAAACACCAAAATGCTAATAGAATAATGTGCCACTTACATGTTTCTCAAAGTAGCAGTCCTAGGCATGTGTGCCAATTTGTCCATACAGCCAGAGATTCCAGTAGATAGCATTTGCAAAGACCACAGAGAATTACAACTGAAGATGAAAATATCCAGTTGAGTACTAATAACAGACAGGTTCTGAGGGGACAGGCTTAGAAGTGACAATCTTTTCTTCAAAATTGTGATTAGATCTTAAATAAGCAGACAGGCAAAGTAAAACCATGGGTACAGTTAATAGGACTCAAGAGGCGTTTTATGGTAGGGTCTGCACCATAGGATTCAAATACAACTTGAGTTAGGCATATGAATCCTTCTATAAAATATGTTGATGTGAAACATAAACACTGGTAAACATACAGTAGGATGTCCTTCAGATAACAGGCATAGCTTTATGCTACTTTTGCTTTTCTTCCTCCTTTTTCTGTTTCTTCCCCCCCCCACCCCCCCCCCCCCCCGTTTTTTAACAGATGCCTTTTGAAACATGAATTAAGAGGAAAATGATGGTTGCTTTTATTATTGTCACTGTAGTAATTCTCTAAAATGATGTTTTCAATAAGTGACACTTGTCTGGAAAACTTTGACACACAGAAAAACAGAGGAAACCCTAGCAATTATTATTGTTAGGTTTTTTTATTGTTTAAATATGTGCAAGATGTACTCATCTCATGGTTTAACATTCTGGATTTGGCTTCTCTGGATCATTTTATTGGGATTCTTCAAACAG
>CM077463.1:25800530-25833030 GCA_039654755.1 Calcarius lapponicus | reverse complement strand
GGGATTTTGCAAAATGTCAAGCTGTAGCTTGAAAAAGAAAAGTGAAATCTACTGGAAACTAATACTTATGACCATTTCATGCCTGATCTCCTTTGTAGTGGTGTTTAGAAGCTAGGTAGTGTTCATACTACAACAGGTAAAGAAAGAAAAATCCTGTAATTCAAATAAAAAGTCAGAAAATATGTGTTCATTAATTATTGTTGTCAGGTAATATTTAGTAATTAGTCCTTGTCATTGTGTGGAAGAGTTCTAGTTGATTTCTAAAGTTCAAATTGGAATAAAATAGTTTTGCTCAGAATTGACTTGTCATTATTACTTAATTTTTTTGTGATACCATGAATTGTTTTATTAAATATAAGCGATGTTACATAAAGCCTATTTGATTAAATCAATCAAAGATAAAAAAATTTATATCTTATCCCAATTTGCTACTTTTATGCCCAGTACCTGACCTTCAAGGGTGTTCTTTAACAGAGATTTCATTTTCCTAAGTCTTGATGGGCTCTCCCCATACTGTTTTTTCCTGACTGGACCTGTGATTCTTGTCTGTCTAATGTCTGGAACTCCTTTACTACCTGTTTTGAAGGTCTTGTAACTGTTCCACCTGGAGACCTCCTGTCAGTGCCTGAACAGGTCAGTTTATTGGCAGCATCATGCCACAGGGAATAAAACAGAACACCAAAAGCCAGGGCTGAAGTAAGAAAAGCAGCTGTCTCATTTATTAATCCTTCATCTGTTCTATAGTCTTTAAAACAAGGAGAAATGAAATTGCTCATGTAGCTGAGAAGCAGGTAGAATTGGTAATGTGGAATGGAAGAGCACCAGAAAACTAAGTAACATGAATGACAGGAGCAGTTGGAATTATAAAGAAAGATTAAAGCTATGTGAAGAACTGGACTTAGTCCATGGAAAAATAAAAATAAATAGATCAAATTAACCCTTGAAATACTCAGGTGTGTATGTAAGTAGGATGTAATGACAGACTTACACTACTTCATTATCATTACAAATGCAGACATGAGAGTATTCTGCATGCTTTGGTCTCCTAAAAGCCAAGAACAGGGTTGAGGAGTATGTGGCATTTACTGCTGAGTTTTTAAAGCTAGAGAGGACAAAGTTGTGAAGAAAGCCTCAAAAGGGGTGAGGCCAAAGTACCCTTCTATAGACTTGGTTCATAGTCTATTAACTTCAAAGTAGTTGTAAGGACTTTCACAGATGTGAGAATTATGGGAAGGGACTAAAAGTTCAGGGTCAAAGATGATAAAATGGGCAATGAAGACAAATAGAGGACATAGCTGAAGGGGAGATAATTCTATAGTTATGTCTGAGGGGTCTCTGCCAGTGAGAAACATTTCTCACTTTCAGTCAGGTGAAAGAACGATCTAAATAACCTTAACCAAAACAGAAACGATGGATAGGAACATTAGCAGTGTCGAAAGATCTAGGTTATTGAAAATAATTTGATTTAAATGTTATCTTTGAGGACAAGAGTGAAGGTAAGATCACCAAAAAGAATATTAAAGAAAGCTGGAGTATAGTTTAACTTCTTATGAAGTTTCATGGTGCTAAATCTCATAATGTTAGAAGGAAGTGCCATCATATAGCTTGACTAATGGAGCTGGAGGACAACACAGGATATAGCGCTAGAACACCAATATAGTGTCAATCTATGAAAAACATATGTCATCTAATCAACACAGTGGAATAAGATGAGGAAGATGATGTGACAGGAAACAAAAAATGTTCCCCAACCAAACATACATGAATTTATAAATGCATATGATTTTTTATGAAATAGTAAATTGATTTTAATGTGAAATTAGTTTGGTGTAGTGTATAAGAGGAGAAATACTTGTTTTAAATTGATGGTACAAGAAATACAAGAGGTACTGCTTGGTACAAGAGGTATTTCTTAATGTCTTATTTCTTATGTCTTAATTAATGTATTTATTTCCATAAATAATTGCTTTTATCTGCATAGAGAATGTAAACAGTATGATTTTGCTTTTCTTTAGGGATCATAGAACACAAAGAAGCCGAACTTGCATGTATGTAAATGTCTAAAGAGGGCCCTGCAAAGTATGCACCTAGTTTTAGCAAGTGTACTGAGTCATCAATTCAGAACAGTGGGCATCAAACTAATTTACAAAGAAACAGTCAATTGTATTGGAAATTTAAATTATCCCACAGTATGCCTGTCAAAGAAACAAATGTCCTGTACCTTTTCTCCAACACAACTGTGCAAATATTTTAAGCTATCAGAATACAATCTGAAGATCCTTTTGAAGCTAAGTGTGATTTGTAGGAATTAGATTGGGCAGCTTCTCTTCATAAGAGAATCTGAATAGATGGATTTTACATTTCTGAGTGTGCCTACTAGGCTTGAAATTACTTTGTAGTCACTTTGCATTAGTTTGTGTAGAGTCTTTGCAGTCATAGGGCTGTTTAAGCCTTAATAGAATTTATTATCATGATGATATTGCATGGTATGAATTGTTTACATATTGCCATTTATAATAATTCAAGTTTGATGTTAGATTTAGAGATAAAAGAGAAACTAATATGTCCTGTCTTGAAGGGATAGTAGCAATAAAACATTGTTCAGACTAGGCTGCTTTAAATAAGAGTCCATAGATGCTTCTAGTACTGACCTCTAAGTTATTATTTGTTTTATTGCTCTTAGAATTTCATTTATATCTGTAAACTGATTATCTCTTCTTATACCCAGTGAATTTTTCCACCTGCTGGCTTTGGCTTTTCCTCCATGGGGTCTCCTTTCTCTCATCCTTTCTGCTTGCTTTGTATCTGTCATTGTTGGCTCAGTTTTTCATTGTGCTCCCTGCACCTTTACCCTTACGCAGCTATCTTGGCCTCACAAACTTCTGCTTCTGTGCATTTTTCTCCATCAAGCTTGATGCCTGTGCATACCAATTTTCCATCTCTAGTAAAGTGAATCTCTCTGTGACTGTTCTAGTTTTCAAAGGACATTTTTTGAGAAAATGCATGTTTTGATCTTAGAACAGTGTGTAAGTATATACAAAATACTTGGAAATGCAGTCTTAAGACACAGAATTAACAAGCAAGTCCCAATCCCATTGAAATTCTTACCAAAAAGATTTGTCTAGCTAAGGTGTAGAGAACAATTTTGTAAAGACCAAATGTTGCCACTGGAGTCTGTACTAATAAACTGTGACCAAGAAATCTGAGGATAGAAGGAGTGATGAATTGCTACCCAAATCCACGGAGCTCAGCATCATGTTAGTTTCATCAAAGTGAGTATATGTCTGCTCAAAATCAAAGACTGAATATGGCAATATTAAGTCATTTCAGCAGGAACTTCAACAAAATAGATTGACCCATGGAAGAAATTCACTTTTAAGACTAAGATGTAAGTTGTGATGTAAAGCCTGTCTTCTTTGGTTTGCTTAGAAGGAATGCAGTTTAGAAGAAGGTGTAACTTCCTTGTGAAGCTGGTTTTTCTGAGCTAACTTTAAACTAGTATCCCTGTGTGCTGCTAGAGTTGTATCTGCAGTGTTGCAGAGCACAGTAAAACCTTACCTATCTGTATATTTACTTGCATTGTTTAACTTTGTAGTTTGCCCTGAGCTATGTCTGTCTCTACCAGCAGTGTTGACTGACCTAGTTAAACTTAGGTAAGTTTGTCTGCTTGTGCCACAGTCACAGCAGTGGGTGCATTATAGTTGTGTTCCCTTATATGTGGAGGTTATAGTAACTATTTTTTCAATTGCATTTGTTGTGAAATTCCCTACATTATGCATCTGATCAAAATTGTCCAAATAGCTAGGTCTTTAGGATGATGTAATGTCAACCTGTCAGTGTGTAGTTTGCAATATGTATGTGTGACATGTGTGCATATGAGCAGTACATGTGATTTTAGGATATGCTACTTTTATAAATCAAGCCCAAAACATTTGACCTGGTTGATCTTTGTCAAGGTATACAGATTGATTCCAAGAGAATCCATGCATTTTTTGTTCGTTGCTCTCTTTAGGCTATATGGTTTTTTATATACTTTTATTGTTAAAGTTCTTCTTGTTTAGGTTCATCAGTTGCCTCTCTCCAGAGTGTGCAAGAGTATTCATGTGCTTTAGTCTGTACTGACAGTTTTCACATTTGAAAGTGTTCAACCTGTAAAGTTAATTTGTTATCTAAGAGTGTTCTTTCTTTGAAATTCTTTTATCAAAATGAAAAAAAGGAAAGAAAGACAGCTCTTCTCTCTGTGTCATATCTCCAGGTACCATATAAATAATAAACTTTAGTTTTGTTTGTTAGCTAATTCTTTTAACTGTATCCTAAAGTACAAAAACCTGTAGCAAAGCTTTCTAGTAAATAAGAAGGCTTTCCTTTCACAAGTTATTTTTCCAGGTGCAGCATCCTTTGGTGCCCTGCATCATACCATATTTTGTTCTGTGCACCTCCACCATGCATCAGAAGCTGTTGGTTATTGCTTTTTTGGTTTTGTTTTTTTATCTATAAGTTGGCTTTTTCAAGTGATTTTATGCTTTTGGCTCTCTTCTTCGTTTTCCTATAGATTGTTTTGTGGAAAAGGAAACAGTTCATCTTGCTTTGATCTTTGAGGTTTTGCTATCAGTTTTCTCAGGAGAAATTGCAAAGAACAGCCTATCTTCTCTTTCTCTTAAATCCTACAGGCCATAAGGAACCATCCAGTCCCAGACTTCAATTTGGATTTGCAAGTAAATAAAGTTAGCAATAGAACCTGTGATTTGATAGAGACAGCATTAATGCAGGCAGAGGTCTTGTGCTGGTGGATCTGAGATACAAGACACACTGAAAGTTCTGTTGAAAACTTTCATGATTTATGAATGGATTATTTCTAATAGTCCTTTATCTCAGTTAGTCCTCCTTTAGGACATTAATGGTCAAAAAGAAAAAAAAAATGCAGGAAACAAAATGCAGGTAGCATGAAAGATATCAGGGTTACTGTAAAACACTGCCTTACAAAAGATGCTGTCTTTCTGATTTATATAGTGAACTCAGAAAGAAAGGAGTAGGAACCCCAGTATGCTTGAGCTGTTATTTCTAACACTAAAGAGAAAAACAATTTGAATATGATTATCTAATGTTGTAATGCAGAGACCTTACAAGTGAGTGTATATATTTGTCCTGAATCACAATGTCTCCCAGGTCTTTTCAGATATGAAAGAGCTAACACATCATGAAGCAGAAATTCTTTGGAAGAAGGAATACATTTGCTTCTTTCATAACAAAAAAGGGTCTCTAGTGTTTTGAATACATACGTGTTCACATCTGTGTTTTGACATGACAGCAATCATGTTAGGAAATTTTCATTCCAGTCTGAAATGAAGGATAGAACCCGTATAAGATTTGCTGCTCTTTACTTTCTTCATAGTCTGGACTTTCAGGAGAGTGACTGGCAATGCCATAGAAGTGAACATAGCTCCATATTGTCTTATTTTGTATCCTTGGAATAACTGTTGTGCGGTAAATACATCATTAATATTAACTGTGTGAAGTTTAGGAATTGTTTTAATAATGTCTGAGGTATTTGTCAAAAATCCTAAGCAAATTGAAACATTCATGGATTTAATGGAATTTTGAGAAACGTACAAAAAAATAGGTGAAACTTCATGAAACAGTTACTTTTGGGATTCATATAATTTAGCAAATAGGTACAGCTCTATCATTGCTTGTGAGAGCATCAGGAAGATGGTAGGCTGCATCTAAATAATATGCAATAATGAGATACACAAAAAATACTTTTTTTTCTTTTAGAAATGTATTTAATATTAGCCTTTATCCATTCACAGTCTTATATGTTGCTCAAAGTTTTAGTTTAAGATCATACATGAATTAGAAACCGGCTGCCATACTCACAGACGTCCTTTGAAATTTCAAAGATACAACAAACCCTAAAATAGTAGATGAAATCTGTTCTACAGAATATATTCTAAGACATTCACGTAACAAAGCAAACCAAGAAAAATGGATAAGTTAATGTATTACCTTATCCCTCTCCACTTGGAATGAATCTTTAAAATTCTGTTAAGTCACTCAGACATGATAGTTATTTTAAGGTGCTCACTGTGTACCTGGTAAATATGAAAATGCAGAGGAAACATGTCTATGTAGAATGTTCTTATGGCTTTCAGTGGCAATCAATATTAATGTTTCTTAAATTTGTTTTAGTGAGTTAGTATTATGAAAATTCAAGGGTTTTATTTTTTTCTGTAATTTATATAGAGAGAAAGAATAGGATTCCTGTATGTGGGAGAAAAAGAGAAGTTAGGAGTGGGTTATTGGAAAAGACTAGGAGCTGAGAATTGTACTGGATACTCAACTAGGCAGAGACCAGAGAAGGAAGATGGATTTTGGAGTGGGAACTGAAGGTTAAGAAGCTCTGGATCCCTTGAAACAGAAGAGCATTGCATTGGGAGCATCCACATTTGTTGTAAGCCTGGCAGCCTTTGGTGGCCTGTGATGCGTCCAGGGCCGTCATTCCCACAGATGATGCTGTGTCTCTGTTCCATTCCTTAGATCTCTTCCATCTTACATCACATTCTCTCTCAAATGACTCTCCCTACTTCTTTACAGCCCCCACCCATTCATCCCTTTTGAAACACTGTTTTTACAGCCCCAGCTTCCCCATTTACAGCCTTCATTCCTGTTGATGCTTGCCTTGTTCTTTTGTCCACCTCTGACCATCGACACCTTTCTCACTGCAGCTGCTGGGCTCTTCACAGAAGGAGAAAGCATCTTGTTTTTCAGAGTGATACAGATATTGCACGGACCAAATTATCTGAAAAAAATGGTGTGTTAACATGCCTCCCTTCCTTATTACTCTGAATGAACCAAGAGGGATCAATTAAATGTGGGAGACTGAGAATAAAATCATTCTTGCTCAAATTTGATCATAATGCTTAGCCTAAACTCTCTGATTTTTAAAATCTAACTCAATCAACTTTAACATCATAAAATACAGTTTAGAAAGCATTTTCTGTGTGATTTATGTTGTGGTAGAACTCTGAGAGATGCAAGATAAGCAAAGCCATATTTTATCAAGTTCAGAAATGTATACTGAATGCAGAATTTTAATTTGTGTTATTTAAACTCTGTGATACAGATTATGTGAAGTACTTGCATAAAAAAGCTATGAATAGTGCTTCCAGATCTTAAAAAATTATTTGTCAATTTTTTAAGCATTCAGTTATATATAGTGTTGTGAAAAATGAAAGTAATAATATGTTTAAGATAAATACCTTGGCACCGTGGATTTGTTTTGTGTTTGGCCAGTAATCTCTATGATTAGAGTTGGGTAGGTAGTGTCAGCTAACACTAAATATTATAACACATTTGGAACTGTGCCATACAGCAGAAACAGTAGGAGATGCATAACAGTAGAAACAAGAAAAACATAAATTTAACTCAATAAATTTACATTGAAAGTGCTTTAGGGAGCAAGCCTACTTAATTGAAGAGGACATAAGCACATGTTTAGCTGCTGTGTTTAATAGACAATGTGTAATACATTCCTAAAAATAAGCATATACTTAAAGAGCTTAACTGGCATAAGGTAATAACTTAACAGGAGTCAAGGAATAAAAGCCTGCGTATTTCTGAAATATATAATTTAAGGATCCTTTTTTACAGACATAAAATTACAAGCTCATACTGCAGACAAATGTTATGTTTAATATGTAGCAATGTTGCTTCAAATGTCCAAGCAGTACAGTTAACTTCTTTCAATTTTTTGCCCTCATCCTGACATCCTTAATTACACAAGTAGTTTATATAAGGGTTACTAGATTTAGCATAAATAATTCAACTAATTGGTAAAATTTATATATTTTGCATTCTGTACTCCTTCTGTGTTACAAAACAGTAGAATAATTAAAAATATTACCACTTAATGCCACAGCATTCTTTTAAGATATAAACTTAAACATATCTCAAGCTTTAACTACCCAGACTTCAAGGTGAGTTGGATGTGAGCTAATATTAATGGAAAAAATGTATACCTCTAAAATTGTGATTTAAGTTATTTATATTAGAATGGATTTCTTTTATAAATATTTCAGCTTAAATTTAGCATTTAAAGTGTGAAAATTCTTACATAGACCAAAATCTACTGTGCAGCCCATTAAAAGAATTAAAATAGATAAAACAGACCTGTTGCGTCAGTGAATTATCTTCAAATTTCAATGAAAAAAAGACTTAGGCTTTTTTTAATTTCTGTCAGAATTACAGCAAGACATGTTAAATTTCTGAATTTAGTCATTCTTTGTGAAAATGTTGCCTTGTCATCCATTTAAGTACTTGTCTATCATCAAAATGCTTTTAATTAGAGTGAATGCTAGTAGTTACCTGTTTTTCACTGCAGAAATATGTGCATGCTTCACAGGAACATGTTTCTGTTGTTCTCAATGTACATGTTAAATCAAGGCTGAAAAATCCAACAGTCAATCCAAATTGTTTTCCTTTTCCAGATTTTTTTCCTGGCTATATTCTTAATTTTAGAAAATGTTGGAGGATATTTCTGTATGTAGTGTTAGCCACTTTAGAAAAGCATCCTCTGCTTACCAGAAACTAACAACCAGTTTACATATTAGAATAAAATAGTCCTTGTATAATAAGTAACTAAACTTTAGATAGTTTAATAATCTAATAAACACAGAGTAGTTTTTAAATGCTGTTTTGAATCTATTTTCCATCTCAATGAAAGTGTAGAAAGATAAAAAATACAGCAATATTATTTTCTAAACAAAAAATTTATTCAAATTCATTAAAAGTAAAAAAATAGGATTTAAAATGTGCCTTTCATAATAGCAAAATGAACCAATTTAATGTAAGAGCTCCTGTTTTATTGAGTAGCAGCCTAGCCTAATCATACATTGAGTCAGTGACAAAGAACTTCTGCTTAGGCAAATCAAAAACAAGATTTAAAATCTACTATTTAAATCAAGGGGTCTTGCATTCTAATATAAATTGTCATGAAAACTGATGATTTAAATAATTTGATTTAAATCAGTCAATCGTGTTACATGACCAAATAAGACAAAAATATAAAATGGATAGTCAAGGGACCAGAACAACCCTTTTGGAGCTTCCTCCCCACCCCCACTGCTTTTGATAAATATATAACAAGTCTTTAAAAGTACATTATCTTTACCTGACACAAATACATTATGATAAACAAGAACTGATTCTCCCCTCCGCATTTTTCAGTGAATGTGAAACACTTATTAGTTTAGCAATTAAAAAAATAAAAACCAAAAAAAGCAAAAAAAAACCCAAACCAATCCAAAACAAAACAAAAAATCAAAACCAAACAGTAAGTTGGATAGGTAACAGACTGGTCTGGGAACTGCTACAAGTCCTCTTTAGAAGGGTGGGTTGGTTTACCTCCTAGAATGGAAAACCTGTTTATATTTGCTCTGTTATTTTGGTGTAACAAATGAGTCCTCATTTCTGAGGTTTATCTGGCAAGTTTCTGGTTTCTAGGTCATGAAGCAGTGCAAAGTGACATTTGAGATATTTTTAAAGGCATCTCTTAGAGAGGTATTTTGCAAGGCCATGGGTGCCTCAAGGAGTCAGCTCCCCCAGCCATCAGAGGGAAGTAGACTTCCATGATCTTTCAAGCAGTTGGGAACATGGACTGTTCCCAACTGCTTGTGGGAACTATTGTGCTCCTTTGGGTAGCCATTGAGCCAGCAAACCTCAAGAGATTCCTTCTCAGCAGAGCGAATGGTCAGCCTGAAGCTGTAGGAGGTGAGCAGATGGCTCCTGCCCAGGTCCCCTGTGTGGCAGTGCCTCCGGTCACCGAGCATGGGGAGCCTGAGGAGCAGTGAGCTGCCCTGGCACGTCTCACCAACAGGTCACACTGCACTCATTCAACTCCAGGGCAGGGCTGGGAAGTGGCTGTGCCTGTCATCTGTGACCTCAGTGTCTGTAAGTGCTCTGGGAAGTTAAGGCAGGGTGAGGGGACCAATTGCTGGGTGTGTGTTGATGGGAGATGACCTAAAGGGAAGAAGAGCTTTAGGGGTTGGGCAAAGATAAAAGAACCTGAAGGGAGAAGCAGCTGCAACGTGGGGGAGGCTGGAGGAAGGAATGGATTTAGGCAGTGAGCAGCAGACTGGGAAGAAGGACCTTTTAGGCATTTCCTCCTTACAAGGGACGGGATGGAATGAGAAAGGAAAAATGTATGGCCTGGATCATGTTTTGTGAAGAGCTTTTTTCATTATTGCAGTCTTGCAGTATTCCCTGCATCCTCTCAATAATACCTTCTTTTTCCCAGGAAAATGTACTCAGTTTATTAAGAAATAGACATTATTTCAATAATGCATTTGCCCAAATACATTTAGTGCAATATACTTTAAAGAGCATTTACAATCACAGTGTATATGTGACAGTGAGTTAAGTATATTTTGAAGTTGCCATTCTTCAGCACTGCATGGTTTATTACTGTGGTTCTTTGCCTGCATGAGGTTAATGCCTCTGTGGTAGAAGCTGTGAACATTGTCACAGGAACTGTGAAAATCAGTGTAAAACTTCATGTCATGCAGCCATGATACTGTAATGGCTCTCAGATGTATGATCTCTCATAATTTGAACAACCTGTAGTAATTTGGATGTAGAATCCTCTTGGGACTGCTGCCGTGTGGGTTGCTTGTCCTCCATGCTTCCCATATGGAGGAGCTATCAGGCGCTCAGTTGGTGTTTTTCTAGACACAAAACACTGCAGCAACAAACCTGAGGTGGTAAAATTCAGACTGAAATGATAGTATAGAAAGGCATGTGCTACTGACATGCTGGTTCATACCAAGAGACTTTAATGTGTGTGGCATAAACAAAAATAAATGTTTACAATACTAAATGGAAAACAAAACAAAGAAAAACTTTCATGTTTCAAGTATATAAATAATTCAAGTAATTAAACAATTATTGGTAGATAATTTTTATTATGCATTATTTTTAGGGATTGTATAGTCCTACATAAATACTGGGAAATCCTTCCACCAGCAATGCCTATACTGAAGTTGTATGATGTCCACCTTATGAAGTTGTAGAAATCAATTACAAGGCAATTTTAGCTGGCTGTGGATATCAAATTTATGGAAGAGTTTCTCATGAAACTAAAATTAAAGTAACATTTCTGCTCTGAAGCCACTCAAAAAAGAGGTGAGTTTTAATACAACAGCTCTGCTATCTGTAAGAATTTGTAATAAGCCAAAATTAAAACTGATAGAAAGGGGAAAAAGGGTTAAAATTAATAGCTGTAGTGTACTATACTGCATCTGATTTCACCTGTTTCAGCTCAAACACTATTATATGGGTTTTTTTTTTTTAATTATTATCTCTGAAAATGACAGGTGTCAAGAGCCTTTTGTAATACACATACAAAAAACTTGCGGTCAAGAGGTCATATCACTGCAATGTATGAGGCAGTAGCCTTCTCTCTTGTGGTATTTTCCTTGTTTGAAGTGTTTCCAATAAAAGATGCTTTCTGTAATGTGCATCAGTAAAATGATCTGTTTGGGAACAGCTTTACATGGTAAAGAAAGTCGTGAGAATACTTTGGTATTGTGTACAGCTTCTTTCTTAACAGTTGTATGTCCAGAACTCTCGGGTGCTATAAAGCACACAAAAGATACATGGTTAACAGCAGCATATGTGGTTTGGGATTGAATTTTATTAATATTATTCTTGTAGTAAAAACAATTTTATAAATATTATTCTCATACTGAAAGCATTTTTCTCATTTTTTCTTTTTTCTTTTCCTTCTTTAAAGAGAGTTCTGATGCTTCTGTATTTCAGTAAGAAATCTTTCAGTATTTTCGGTGTTTTCATCATTGTCTTTTAGCACCACAATCCATAAGAAAATTCATGTATGTGCAAAATAAAATGTTTATATATATACACAGAGAAAACAAAAAGGGAATAGTTTTAAAACTTACTTTGGCATGCTTATAATAAGACAGGTTTTATTTGAAGGCACAGTGGATGAGGGCAGTTTCAGAGCTCTCCTTGAGCTCTGTGAGCTGAATGGATAAATTCTTACAGCTTCACTTTGTCTTTGGGCACATCAAAGCTTGGGCACTATACCTGCTTGGGCAGGTATTTTGAGTCAAATTATGTAATATGGTACATAATCATTAAGAAAAAAACCCCAAAACAAAAGTGGTGAAGGTTTTGAACTTTTACATATAAAGTTAGATTTTGGAAATATGTCTTATTTTGACACACCAGTGACCAAAATGGTTTGGCCCAGAACCTTTTGAAATAGTTGTTCAATGTGGCAATACTGCTAGAGACAGTTTGTTTTCCATTTTTGTTCGATTGATTTGGGTAGGGGTGAAGAAGGGAGATAAGTGACAAAGTGACACTGATAAGTTTTAAACCAGCTTTTAAACCTCCATCATAGTAGAGTCCCTAAATATAGATCTAGGAAATGTGGATTAAAAAAAGGGAGTTAGTAAATTGCTTCTCAAGTGTCCTGAGGGGAGGAGGAAGTCTTCACTCAGCTCTTCTGTGTTCCAGCATCATGCATAAGAAGGACTGAGGGATGCAAGGAGTGTAGCTTTTAAAAAGTGAAGTTATACGGGGAATGGTTTTTTCCATTTCTGACAGAAGCAGCTTTATTGTGTTTCTTTGGACTGGGATGAAGAACAGTATTGCTTGCATCACATAGGCTTTGATGCAGGAAAGTTCTGCAAGATTTACACTGCAGATTGG
This sequence comes from Calcarius lapponicus, assembly GCA_039654755.1. Lineage (NCBI taxonomy): Eukaryota > Metazoa > Chordata > Aves > Passeriformes > Fringillidae > Calcarius > Calcarius lapponicus. The sequence goes on along the minus strand of CM077463.1, from coordinate 25,820,298 downwards.
TAGGAAATGATATTTTGATTTTAAAAATAATGTTCATAATTTTGTTTTCCTTCTGGATGGGCTCGTGCAGCATGTTTATGTGTGTAGGCAATTGCGAATTTAAAAATAGTTATCTGCTAGTCTTTATTGAATTGAGAGAAGGGAATGACAGAGACAAGAGGAGTCCAGAAGAGAACTGGGGAAAAGTTATATTTTTAAGGTTTAAAATCCTGAACAACACAGTAAATTTTGATGAAAGAACAGTGTTGGTAGAACACTGCATGTACAGGATAAAAAAGACGAATGCTCAGGAAGTAGGGAATTGTAGTTGCAGGGAATTAGGAAGGCAGAAGATAAGGAAAAAATGGAAAAAAAGTTTATTGAGAATAATGAAGTGTAGAGGAATTTATATTGCAAACGGTATTAACAAAAATAAAATACTCACTGTTCTGCTTTCATTCCATTATCTACTGAAAACTCTGATTTCAGTAGTTTGAGCAACACAGACTAATAACAAATATGAAAAGGAAAAATGTAAGTCAGTATCTGGGAATGAACATTTTAGGAATTCCACTGCTTTTCTGATTGCTATATAGAGTGTATTTCTCACTGTTATCTCATTTTATGGTATTCCTCAGAACACAAAATGTTAGGTGTCAAGAGCATAGCAGAGAAATAGAGATGTTATGAACTTCTATTCCTTCTTAAACAGCCTATCTCTAACAGGCTGCTGAAAATTGTTATTTTGATGCATTTTTATGTATGGTGATCTTTAGGGTGTAAAGCTGCAGGACTAGCTGGTGGGATGGGAATGAAAATTAGAGTTTACCTTTGTGTTTCGTGAGGATGAGCAATTTGAAGAATAGGCCAATTCTGAAGCTCAATTGTGATATCTTTGCCAGTATTAAATGTGTGATCACCACTTTGGTAGCTGCAACAGGAAAAAGAGAGGTTATACACAGAAATGGTGGTTGCATTTTTTAGCTTTAACTGTTTTTAAATAGCAGAGTATCAGAACCCATATGTAACAAGGTGGAGAAACCCCCAAATCATAAGGACTGGCTATGGGATTTGCTAAAGTAAAGGCAATGCATAAAAGACAAAGGAGTAGACAGAGACAAAAAAGAGATTAACAGGAACAGGAAAAAGGAATTTGCAGAAGACAGAATTAGAAGTTATCTCTGAATTGATGAAATTATCCTATCTCTGAAGATATGAAAATGTGGCACTGAACAACTAATGAGCAACAACTGCAAGATGTGGTAAACACATAGATACAGTATTCTAAGTTCAGTAATGGAGAAAACTTTCTTCTGACATCTGCTACGATACTGTATTGATGTGATAATCTTGTATTAATTTTGAGCTCCAGACTTCAGAATGTTTTTGGTCTGTCAGCCTAGCACACATCTTCTGAAGTCAATGGCATTAAATAGTTACAGCCAAAGTTACTGTATTTTGCTGCATCCTGGAAGTGTATTTAGTTAATTTTTATAAATAATGAAGATTGGCCTGGAAACTTAGTTCATAGCCATGATTCACTTAGTAGCAGTGCATGAATAAAGGTTTGCAGAGTTACAAAAGTATAGATAGGAAGTATAGCTAGGAAAGAAATAATGAAGTGTGGATAAGAAAGCAATAATGTAAATAATTGGGGTCTTTGCCATGTAAGTAAAGTATGTAAGAAGTGGTTGAGACTTTTTTTCTCAAACTTTGCAGGTAGAGCTTCTTTACAGTATTGGATGGGGTAGATAGGAAGTTGAAATAATCTTATCTGAGGTAGACAAATAAAAACCTGAGCAAGTGCATTAAGTAAAACTCCTCTTCCACAATATTGAAAGTTTTTAAAGCTCAAGTAAGGTGAAGTGTCCAGTACTTCTGAGGGCAGGATCTTAGGTCATTTATGTGAGACAGAGAGGTGTGCAACTTTCTTTGCAGGGGCATAAGTGAGATCCTGGTAGTTTTTGTTTCTTATCCAAATTATGCTGTAATGTGACATTTTTCAGTAACTTCTATATTCATTCATTAGTCTGGAGCATTCATGCTGTTTATCTCCATTTTGCAGAAAGTAGGAGACTGTTACTGTTTACCAACTTTCTTATTCTAAATACGAATTTTTATACTGCAGAAGTTGAACATGTGCATTGAATCAAGGTTTTAAAATCATGACTCAATATTCTTGAGGTTTTGAGATTTTTCTTTTTTTAGTAACAATTTTCTGAAGGGTTATAAAACAGTAATAAATTAATTTTATTTAAATGACTTATATAAGAAGACAACAAACAGGCACATAGATCCAGTCTGGTGTAAGTAAAATACTTCACAATCAGTTTCAGATTCCCCTTTGCATTGCACCATAATTCATACATAGAAGAAGTTTTTGGGAAGTAATGATAATTGAGAAGTGAAACATAAAATTCCCTGGCTAATTATATTCTTTTACCATGATGTCCTGTGGCTTGTTGATAGGCAAGAAAATGTTTGTTTTGCTTTTATTTTTAAGCTAACGTTTCACAAAACTGGAAGACAATCTGATAGTGTAACTTAAAGAAAAAAAAGAGTTAATATTCCCTTATGTTTCATCTTCTGGAGTTTCTCCCAGTTAAAGTAGTGATTGTTCCAATTTTATCATACTCTGAGCTAGTAATTTTTTCATGGATAAATATCCCCAAGTTTTCATAAGCAGACTACTTGGTTTGGAAGCACTGATTATTAGTTTACCCATGTTTTTAAATCAGAAATGTTAGTGAAATAAGCAGCCAGTAACAAAGTTGAAATGAAATATATTGTCCAATTTTAGAAAAATACTCCCTGAAACGATATCAAGTTTATTTCTAGATTAAAATTACCTTAAAATCCTTGAAAGGATGACTTCATACTTTTTTTTTTTTTTAGTATTACAGCTAAAAATAAAAAAAAAGTAAGATTGACATATTTTACAGTCTTCCTTAGTGCCATTATCTCATAATATGAATACTGGAACATTTTGTGTTACAGGTTTCTTTTCAGAGTAAAAGGAACATTTCTGCCCATTAACAGAATTGGAGGATTTTTTAAAAGTGGTGTAATATTCCTTAAAAAAAAATCCATACATCTTGTTGCTACAGCAAATACATACATACTGTAAGGCCTTGCAAAACAAATACCTGCCATTGCATGGTGATTCAAAGAAACACTGTGATAGGAAAGAGTAAACAGAAAAGTATCCTAGAAGAAGTCAGCCAAGTAGTTTTTTTGTAGTGCTGCGTTCATCTGCATGGTTCCACACTGTGATTGTTGATCAGATAAATTGGTATCTGCCCATATTAAACTATTAGGGAGCATCTAAAGAGGGCAGTGAGGATGGTGAAGGGCCTTGAGGGGAAGCCATGTGTGGAGTGGCTGAGGTCACTTGGTCTGTTCAGCCTGGGGGAGGCTGAGGGGCGACCTCATTGTATGTACAGCTTCCTCCAGAAAGGAAGAGGAGGGGCAGACACTGATCTTTTCCCTGTGGTGACCAGTGACAGGACCCAAGGGAATTGCCTGAAGTTGTGTCAGGGGAGATTTAGGTTGGGTATTGCTAAAAGTTTTTTCACCCAGAAGGTTGAGAGCTGGAACAGGTTCCCCAGGGAAGTGGTCCCACCATCAGCCTGACAGAGTTCAAGGATTTGGACAAAAGTTCTTGGGCACATGGTGTGACTCTTGGGGATGGTCCAGTGCAGAGCCAGGAGCTGGACTCAATGATCCTCATGGTTTCCTTCCACCTCAGCATGTTCTATGATTCTGTGATTCTCTTCCTGGCATCCAGTTCTGTGTTACCATTTTGTTGGGACAATCTGTAGCTATTTCAGTAGGAATGATTTATGCTTCATTCCAGCTGCTTGGGTTATGTGAATCAATTTTATTCAGGGAGGAATAGAGACTATTGATTTAAAACGGCTTTGTATCTTCTCAGCACTTTTTAAGTCTCTTGTTTGGGTGCCCTAGGTTTAGGCACCTGAGTTTAAAATGTTCTAGATACATTTGCAGAAAGGGCCTGTTAGTATTGGGTTTTAGTTAATTAATATTTAGTTATTGTTTTTTCATTGATCGGTTTTTAGTTAATCAAGTTTTAGTCGCTGAGCTGTTTTATCCAGGCAAAACAGGCAAAGTGATTCTCATCACTTCAGCATAACTGCAGCACAGGGTCACAGAAAACTCCTGTGCTCTTACCAAAAGGCTACATTTTGTCAAAATTTCACTCAGAAAAATGAATTCTCTCATAAGAGTAACTCTGGGTTTTGAGTTTTTTAGCATTGTAACATGATCCAGACTTCACAATCAGTTTCAGATTCTCCTTTCTATTGTGCCATACTTCTACACGGTATAAGTTTTTGGTGTGTAATGATAATTCAGAAGTGATACATAAAATTCCATGGCTAATTATGTTTTTTACCATGATGTGCTGTGGCTCATGGATAGGCAGGACTGGAAAAGTGTTTGTTTTGCTTTTATTTATAAAGAAGGTACTGCATCATACACAGTAATTTATTCTATTAAATTGTATAACCTTTTTGTGTAAGACTTGATTAACAAAGGCAGTTTAGGGTAGAGCTGGCATTAGATTTCAGAAGTCAACTTAGTTTGTAGGTCAGTCTGTATCTGGTTGATAGCAAAAGTTAATCAGCATGTTATCTGGAGATACAGAGATGTGGTTTCACTTTTTCCAAGCCCAGGTGTGATTCCTGACTTATGCTTGTCTAAATTTGATTAACACATCCATGGCTTAAATCTTGAAAACAGCAATTCTAGCTGTGGTCATATTAGTGAGAGTACCACAGTAAACCTAAATTAAGTAAACTCTTCAGAAAAAAAAATGTTGTGCCAGAAACTTCAGCCAATATATATTTGTACAAAAAAATGTGAGTGCATTTATCCCAGACTGTAGCAATTGTGGTGAATGGTATTTGTACTGAATATGATCCAAACATCACTATAAATTTCTGATTGAATGTCTTCAAATGTCTTTGAAACGTGGTCTTGCTAAAATCCTGTCATGTTCCTCTGTCACAGTCTTCAAGAGAAATAAAGCTGACAAGTTAAGCTCAACTTCCTAGTTTTCCCTCCAAATATTTGTGATTTTCAGGATTTTCAGAAGTCTGTCTGCTTAAAATAACAATTTTAAATTTATATCTCTGTGAGATAGCCACAAAAAAGATTGATTTGTTCAAGATTATGGTTTCTACCATGTCTTTGAGTGTTGAATGTGTGTATCAGTTTCAATTTTGATAGCCTAAGTGAGAGTAATTCTTCCACAATTTCAGTATTTTTTGTTTCATTTATTTTATGTAGTTGTCTTTGGCCAGATAAGTCATGTGATATTGCTAATAGCTTCAAATGTAGAGAAGAAAATGTGCAAAGTGGCACTTACTAATTAACAATCACAAACTGGATGATTATGAGAAGATTCTACTCAGCTGCCTAAGTAAGACAAATGCAATGTATTAATACTGAAAAAGCTGCTGTCCCATTATATCGCAAGTCTGATGTAGACACAGAAGCAAGGAGTTTCATATCAAGACTATTTTATTCCTGTGTTATTATGGCTGTATAATGTAGTTAAAGAAGTCATAAGACTTTATGATTAATTTAATCGCAGTTTACAATTGTTTCACTTATGTTTCAACCAAGGAAGTAGGGATTGAGGCTGCTGTAGATATAATTTTTACTACGCTGTGTTACACTAAATATTGTAAGTGTAACTTTAGAAAGCCTTAGGCGGACTCTTATGAAGCTAGCTAATTTTAATATGTACTTCAAAATAGACAGAATTATTATTTCACATTATTATGTGAAATACATGTTGTGTGTATATGTTTATGTCATCTCAGTTTATGTGTAGTAATTTTTGATCCAGTTACTACATTGCCATTACTGATACAAGTGGACCCTTTCAACTGAATAGTTATTGAATATTGAAATGTTCCAAAGATACTGTGTGAAATTGAATACTTAATTTTGCATAATATCTTCACAGAAATGTTTCAACTGTTTTATATTTTGAGAAGATACTAAAATGTATAATCTCAATATTGTATGAGTTTATAGCTTGAAAAAGTGCATAAATTCTATTTAAGGCATATACAATCTCTCTATTTTTCTGTACAGATGTGGACCTAAAAGATGGAAAGTGTTGTCCATGGCTGTAAAGTCATGTCCTTTTAAAAGTAACTTTCAGAAGTTTATTGAACTCCACATCAATTACTCATGTAGGCTTAACTAAATGCAAGAATGCGCTTAGAGTTTGGATTCTTAACAGCTGACAAAACTCATGAACAGAGCACATAAATGAATGAGAAGGGATATAAGTAAAAAAAAATTAGAAAATTAAGAATCTGTTTTAACCAATCTGTGTAACTTAAGGAAAAAACGTAACAAAATAAAACAACCAAAAACCAAACCACACACAAAAAAACCCTAATCAACAAACAAAAAAATCATAAACAACAGAAACCCCTCACTTCTAAATCTTCAGGCAGATTTTTCCCCTGTTTCACTTAAAGGCCAAATTTCACCCCATCCTCCCACTACTAACAGATGAGCCTCGGTAAGAACCAACATTAAACTAGACTAAGATAGCTCTCCTGTTTTCTATAAATCAAAGATGTTCACATAAACAATTACCAGTTTGTGGCAGACTGCCAAGTGTTTATTTTTTACTGTAACTACCAGTGATCATCGTGGGGATTGTCATGCTTTTCCCTCTTGGAATGCACATTGCAGAGTAATTGTGGTAACAGCTTATTCACAGCTTGTTAAGTCATATTTGATTCAGGGAAATATTTGGGTAAAACAGGGTGTCTCCAACGTGTTTTAATGAACACAGCAGACAACCAGTCTTCAGTACTATGGTAATAGATTTATTCATCTTGACTTGGGAAAATGACTTTGGTTAAATGCTGTCTGTGGTTGAACACTCATTAAAACCATTCAAATGCTACATCAAATCATAGAGAGGCTTAAGTTGGAAGGGACCTTAGAGATCATCTAGTTCCAGCTCCTCTGCCATGGACAGGAGCACCTTTCACCAGACCAGGTTGCTCAAAGTTTCATCCAGCCTGACCTTGACCATTTCCAGGAAATGGGGCATCCACAACTTCTTCAGAGAACCTGTTCCAGTGCCTCAGCACCCTCACAGTTAAGAAGTTCCTCCATGTATGTAACGTAAACCTATTTTCGGTTTTAAGCCATTCCCCTTGTCTTGTCACTATATGCCTTTATAAATAGTTTCTCTCCATCTTTCTTGTAGGCTTCCTTCAAGTACTGGAAGGTTGCAGTTAGATCACCCCAAACACTTCTCCAGGGTGAACAGTCCCAATTCTCTTAGCCTTTACTCATAAGCAGGGTACTCCATCTCTCTAATGATCTTGGTGGCCCTTGACTCAGTGAAAAGTTTGAGAAAATAATTTATTTTAACTTCCTTGTCTTTAATAGCTTTAGGATTTTTCTATTCTCCCTTTCACCATTACAGATACATTGATTTTTGTGAGACTTTGGTAATAGTATTGCAAATGAGTGTGAACTACCTAAATTCTTTCCTCTGTGGTAGTAATGAGTACTGTGATACAAATGTTCTATCTGATACCTCAATTAGTATTTAGATTGGACTCATAAAATTTCTTAAGTAACCATCATCTGTCTATCAGGTCAAAAATGTAACATACACATGAGGTTAGCGCAGCCAGAGTTGTGATTGACAAAATGATTCCTTTCTGATCAGCTGCTGCCTAAGAGGTAAGTGTCCTTTGGGTTCAGGATTCTCATGGGATCCATTCTTGTCTCTTCTAGCTACAAGGCAAAGTGCATCTCAAAATCTTAGCTTGTGCCTCTTTACTCATAACCCATTTTAAGTAGCTGTACGTATGCTCTGACCTTTTGTGGAAACTGTTGGAAAACTCTTGTTAGAAGCAAAAAACTTATGATCAGACACAAACGTATCTTAATCTAACCACAAACATAAGCTAACACATAAGAAGGAAAGTATCGATCAGCTCTTTATTTCTCATACTGTTAGAGCAATATTCAAACAGGTTTGCATTTTTAAAATGAGTAATCTTTCTTTTATCTATTGCCAACAAGATAATATTTGACCTACAGCTTCCTCTGTGTTTTTGCTGTTACTGGCAAACAGTTCTTGTTGCAGTGTGAAGTCATTTCCTCTCCCAGCTATCCCAGTCCCTCCCAGGTGTGGTAATACTTCCTTCCCCCCTATTAGAATAATACACCAATAAGTTCTATATGCAATGTCCTCCCCAAAAAACAGGTGGAAGTTGATTATTTTGTATAGAAAGCATTGCTCAACATTTTATCAAGATGTCTACTGTTTTTAGTAACTGAAAGTGTACTATTTTCAAATGGTGCCTGAGAGCCTGGTTTGGTATAATTAGTCATTTGTGTTTAAATATTTTATTGTGATGCTATTAATCATGATCTTCTTCACTGTTTCTTTTCAAAGGAGCCACAGCACTTCTCAGGGTCAAGCATGTGTAGGTGGTGATGGTTGCTAATAGCTCAGTGCAGAAGGCTCTAGCAGTGGCATGACAGAAGTAGAAATGCAGAGCTTTCTCCTGCATCATCTTCAAATCCAAAACAGCACTGAATTAAAAAATCAGGGACAAATGTTGGTCAGAATGTTTAGATCACCATAAAACAAGCAGGGTAGATGTACATCTTCTCTTGAATTGACAGCATCCTTTATTTTGGGGAGATTTTTGCTTCGTTTATATAGAAAAGCATGGTTTCAGACCAGCTATCCAAATTAGAACAGTCCAGGGCATGACTGTTCATTGATTTCCTATTTGATTAAGAGTGAACAAAAAATACAGAACCCTTTGTTTAAAAATAGGCTCTATGAAATGCTATTGAAGAGGATCAAGAAATGGGAAGCATTAGGAATATAACAGTGGTCCCTTGATCTGCCTCATTAGTTCAATGGTATTTCAAAAGTGCAGTTTTTAACAATATTGTTCCCACACGTTTTTGGAATTCTAATCAAAAGGTAAATCGATCAGCAGTAATATCTTGGATGTAAAGCCTGCAGTTTGAATAGCTGGCCAGAAATTGCCCATACTTTCCTTGATATATATTTAAAACAATTGCTGTATGATGGGGTAGCAATCATTGCAAGGATAAGAGAACCAAAAAATATATTTTTTTCAGACTCATAACAATAAAACACAGTTGGACTTGTACTTTTTGGAAATAAAACTGATATAATGTGAAAACAACTTAGAGTGACCTAATCTTGGGTATTTTTGCTTAAGAAATCAAGTTACTAATTGCACTTGGCAAATTATTAAGGCTTTCATCATTAAAGCATCACAGAAAAAAGTATTTTGTACCTATGAGAATTTACTTTGTATAATATAAAGTTGGATTAATATACAATTACTGAAAAAAAAATTATGTTGTAAATAAAAATATTGATAGTTGTGAAGAATATACACAACTTCTCCGTAGCATTGTAACAGGTATAACTAGAAGCATGAGAGAAGTCAGGTTATAAAGTACTGGTTTTAATTAGATACCTTGTATTTTATGAAAAAATGGTTGATTGATTTTTAACATTTTTTAAAATTTAATTAGTCAAATGCAAGAATAAAATGCATGTGAAAGCAGATTTTGTAGCCTAATTTTACCAAATGCCCTTCTTAGAAAGTATAAGTAATGGAAATATTAGTATGAGAAGCTGTTAAAAATGACATAGTATAGCATAATTTCCCTTAATACTAAAGAATTTTATTAAATAAAACTTTCAATCTTTTCACTTACAGGTCTTTCAAAGAGGCACTTTGTTTGACTTTGAAATGTGCTTTACAGTAGAGTCAGCTCTCTGCTGATATTAGGGGATTTAAACATGAATAAAGATCAGTAAGCACAAATTATGAGTGAATTCAGAATTAAAATACAGCATGTATTGTGGTCACCATCCTAGCATGAGTGGGTTATGTTTGCAACTTTTTGGTCAGAAAATATATTACAGCCATCCTGAGATCTACCTCAATATTTCCATTCCATTCCATTTCATTCAATTTATTTTTTCCTGTTCCTTTCTTATAGTTCTCTTTCTTTCCCTTTCCATTTTCTACTTCTCTCAGAATTGTCATGCAGTTTATACTTGAAAAACTAACGGTCTGGTTTAAGTCTTAGGAAGGTAGGGAATTAAAGGAATAATCAGTCAATCAATCAAACAAACAAAAAGCCCAAGTCACCACCAAAGACCCACAAATGGAAAAATGGGAAAAAAAACCAAACCCAAAAAAAACCCCCAAACCAACAAAACACAGAAACTAGTTTGTGTGGTACTTGATTCTGCTTGGGACAGAAGACTAGGCTTTGCTTACTCTTTATTAAACTTGGTTCGTTTCTAGATATATGGCCCTGTAATGCTTCTACCCACAGTTTTGCAGGATTGTTAGTACAAGAGTTAGAATATATTTTATTATGCATTGATAAAAAGATTTATAATCCTGCTCTTTGTCATGCCATTTAGAATACCTGTCATGTCAAAAAAAGTTGTGAAAAGATATGTTGAAAAACTACATTTTTTTTTCTTTATATTAGCTACTGAAAATGACATGCATCCACTTTGTATGTAGTAGGATGGATATTACTGTATTCCAACTCTTTCTTAGGAAGACATACAAGAGTTCATTATCTTTCTTAAAAATATATGGATAGATTTACCTGTTTAGGATCATGTGGGAAAAAAAAATAAAAGCAAGAAGAGATTGTCTGTGTTACAAGGACTTTGAAGGTTCACGTGCAACTGAGTAGAATGCAGTCCTTCTTAGCTATAGATACAAGCAGTACTTTTAAAAATATTGCTTGGATGTGATGTGCTATTGTAACTATGTGTATTATTGGGCCTTAAAAACTTATTCAAGTTCTTGATCCCTATTGAGCAAGGCATTGTAGGAGTACAATGAAGGGACGGTTTGTTTCCTAAAGAGCCAAGAATGTTGTGTCTTTGAAGAGGTTTTAGTAATAATAGAAAAAAACAACTTCAAATACCCTCCAATATAACTGAATACTATTCAGCGGCTGTAGTGTCATCTACATTACAGTAGTGTTCTTTACACCACAGGTGATTTTTCTGGGGTAAGTCAAAACAATGATGTAAATCTATCAAATCATATCTATTGTTAGTCAAGATAACCTTACTGTACTGTCTCTATCTGGACATGTTTTTACCACAACTGCTGTGCTAAAAAGCATTTTGTTGTTATTACTTTTTATGATGTTTGCAGCTTTTTCTCCTTTGAAAGATTCCTCACCTTACCATTAGCTTGGTCTGACCATGAAGAAGAAAATTACATAAATACACTTATTAGTTTGATTAGAGGACAACTTTCTGGCAATAGTATGGATGACTCAGATCGTGTTTCCTTGCTGTCAATTCCTTCCCCTGTTTTCACACAGTGGTTGAAGGACTACATAAAAGGCTGTGGTTGCCGTGCTGTCAGAGATGGTAGGAGCCCTATCTCTGTGCTTCACCTTGCAGGTTGGCTTTCACATTTACTTTTTGACTTGTTTTTTCTTCAGTTCTTCTGTTCTAAGGATTCCTATTCACTCTTCTTCCTGAAACACTGGCCAAGTTTTGATGGCTCAATTTTTTTTCCTGCTTAAGGGAGACTTTTTGTGATGCAGATGACAATATAAACACAGCTCTCCTTGCTGAACCAGTCATTGAAAACTGGAAAAGCAGTTTCCCTTTTTCTCCAAAGATATAATCTACTATTAGAGAATATAACACTTTCCAAGCTGTGCAGGAAAAAAAATATGTACGTTTTCTCCATTGCATGGGAGATATGAGTTATGCCTCTGTTCTCGTTATGTTGTCCTCCAACTTTCAAACAGCATAAAAGGGGCTATGTAAATGAAAAAATAACTTAGTAAGAGCAAAGTATTCCTTCCTCCATCTTAGGCTCTTAGAGAACAATCCTTGTCTTCAAAATTGCTGGTGTATGCTTTTTTGAACTGACACAATGTGCCAACTTCATGGAACAAGTGGTAATGCTTATGATACAATGCTTATGATACAATGGTGATTTTTAAATAGCATTACCTAAGTCTAGTCAAAGTAGCAAGGCTCATGGCTTGCAGCTCAAGGGAGGAAATTGCTTCATTAGAGAACCAGTGCTTCTTGCATGTACTACTACTAGAAGGGAGCATTCTAATGTTCCAAAAGAATTATAGTCATCTTCTCTGCAAATTTAAGGAAGAACACTGTGTGTCATAAGCTCTGTACCTTTTTCTCAATTAATAAAACACCTGTGGTCACTCATGGGTTATGTATGCTTTATTGCAGAACTGCACAGCTTTGAAGTTTGGAGAGTTGTTTTCCTCTGAAAATTGAAACAATTAAAAGAATTCCTAATTCTCCAACTATTAACAGTTGCCTACTAACAGTGTTTCTAAATCTCACCTATGGTCTAGGTTGGCCAGTGATTGGGTGGCTCCTATTTCCACCTCTTTCCTTTTGAAGTTTGCAGTATAGCAATCCTTCATTAATTTCTGTCTGAGGCTAAGGAAAGAGAATGGGGTTTGGTTTTCCTATTAACAGACCTAATGTGTTTTTATTATCTCTATGTTGAGTTCGACATGCCATCATAGGAAATGCTTATATCATGTTACGATGTACTTCAGTTAATAAGCATGAAGCCATAGTTGATTGCTAGTGGTAGATACTGATTAATATGTAAAAAAAGGTTGTGTACCTTCAAAAAACCCAAACTACCTAACTACAGTTAGTGCTTCAACACATGCATTGTGTTAACCCTCACCCATGCCCTGGATTTTTTTTTCCCCCTAACTTTAAAGAATTCAAACTGTTTCTTATCTGTGAAACACATTTTTCTTCAAGGAGAATTTTGGTCACTTCTGTATCCTTTTCAAGGTTTTCTTGTTACTGGGGATACAGGAATTTCAGGTGATTTTTTTTCAAAGAGCATAACATAAGGCTAGTCAAGGTAGCAAGGCTCATGGCTTGCAGCTCAAAGGAGGAAATTGCTTCATTAGAGCACCAGAGCTTCTTGCATGTACTACTAAAGAGAAGGGAGCATACTGAGAACTATCTCAACCATGCATTGACAAGCCCAGTTTTGCAAGTTTACCAGAAAAATCTTCTTTTTAAGGAGTAGCCCTTTGCCAGCCACCAAAGAAAGGGTTACCATCATCCTCACAAGCTGCTTCAAGGCAAGACACCAGCATACTGTTCTGCTCAGGGTCTACAGGATAAAGCATCACAAACCAGCTAGGAGCAAATACATTTTCAGACATTTTCAAGCCCTACTAACTGCTAAAATGGTATTTCAGACATTATTCATATTTGCTCAGATGCCATTAGGTTCTGTGTGAAAAATCACTTCTGTAACACAGCTGCCCGTTTTACTTGTTTAAATGATGACTGGCAGGTTTTAGAAACTGGGTTCAGAGAATCATGGAAACAAATTGCATACCTTGCTCACTGGGCATTCAGCCTGTAAATTATGTGAGGTAGGTACTCTTTTTAAAATCAATAGCAAAAAGTATACACAATTTGATTAAATAGTATTGTATATTCATTAAAGCTGTTTTTTGTAGCTGAAAGCCTTCCTGCTGGAGCTCACAACAAAAATGTTTGTTTGAATCCTAAGCACTATTATTTTCCCACTTTTAATTAATGGGATAAATTATTATTGTTGTGATGCAGGGTTTTATTTCATAGTAGAGAAGTGTTTCTAGTTCAACTAAATGACTAATGCTCTGACAGCAGTACTTGTTCCTCCTTTGTTGCTTCTTATTTAAGAAGTTAGTCCCTCAGTCTTTCACAAAACACAAGTGTCTCATAAATTATCTGTGAAACCAATTCAGCAATACTCTGTAGGTTGGAATTTGTTCTCGTAAACTATGTGGGAAATCTTTGGTAATGGCATATGTATTGGTGGACTGGACAAGCAGTTTTTGGTCATCAGACAGCATAGTAACATAAATAACTGAATGAGTGTCAACTGTGATTCATCAAAAACCAAGAAATTCTTAGGAATGTTATAATTCATTTACCTCTTATATTTAATAGAAAATACAAATATAGCAGTAATTCATATGCACTGCCATCAGCCCTGCCAGTTCTTAACTAATGTTTTCTGAAAACAAAACCACTTAGTTTTAAGTCAGTGTGTGAAGCAGTAATGTATATTCACTTACATAACCTGTGTTTTGCTCATGAAACAGAAAAGCAGAAGCACTTCTAGCCCAGTAGCTGTCTGGGTGACATTTCCATCCATACAGCTTCGGAAGTGTTTTCTTCACTAGCCCTTCACGATTCACTAGCTGTAGGTATGGCTCCCTCTTGTTGTGGTGGTTATCAAAATATTTTGGTGCTGGTGCTTTTAGCAGGATACAGGTTATAAGAGATGTTGTTTATACATGTGAAAAAAAGCAATATGGGAGCTATGCCTCAGATTTTAGCTGATGTTAAAACTGAATGCAGCCATTAGACAGGTGCTTATATACTGTATAGGTGGTTATATACAGGTGGTTATATACTGTACCATTTGCTGGAGTTTTGGGGAGATGATAACCAATATATGCAATTACATTGCCATTCTGACCATGCATTTTTCAATCTTATCAACATATTTCAATCTTAACAACATCTCCTCTCCCCTCAGTCTTTTTGGTCATAATAATCTCTTAATTCCTTTTTTAACAATTTGGCTTCATTTTTTCCCATGCACTCTATGACTTCATATTTTTTCCTTGTTTGTAGCATCAGTGAACCTCATCTTTTCTAAAGATCATAGACAGTTTTTACAGCTATTTCAGGAGCTCTGCTCTGTCCAGTGTTAATGCTGTCCTCTTCATTTGTAAATCTTTGTATATGGTTTTTAGCTTCTTCCAAAATGGAAGTTTCTTAGATAATTCTGTATTTCTTTAACTATTTTTCAGAATTGCTCTTTTGTCTGTACATTCTTTGCATTAGCCAAACCCTCACATCCTAATCTTTCTGCCTTTGGAGGGCAGTTTATGATCTGGCTGCGTATTACTCTTTCCTTTGGCCAGCTATATCTTGTGAAATATTCAATTTACACAATAAACGTTATACTTATCAGTATAAGTAATAAGACATTCTCCTTAAGACATACTCCTTCCATAGCTTTGACCTTGGTCTCTTTTTTCTAGCTAGTCAGTTGACTTCCAAGGAGGATTGTGTGTTCTTCCTACTTGACATTATTTGGAGGAGCTATCCTCATATTCCCAAATTTATACTAAAAACTTAGAGCAGATCTACACTACTCTTCCCTCTTTGTAAAGGTTTTGCCCTACAGGCTGAAATTGTTAATGCTTTTTATCATGACAGTTTAATGGCAGCTTTTGGTACTATTTGCACGTATTTTTGAAGCTCCAATTAAAATAGTATGGGCCTAAAATCAGGTGTAATTCAGTAGTATTAAATCATCCTAACCACTGATAAACTTGAGATACAGAGGTCTGAACTGAGTGTTTTATAAGTCTCTGTTGGTGTAACTGTTGCACCTTTGTAATTTTCTTTAAATTAATGTTGTTATCGTAAAATTCAATTTAAAATTATGAAGAAAATATGCTTGCTGCTTGTACAGTTTCATACGCATCTTAAAATCAGCATAGAAGGTATTCTCTGCTTTGGAAAGAAGAGGTTGGTTGGGTTTTTTAATGTGAATACTAGCCTGACTACATTTAGACTGCAATTGTAGATATGGTTCCCAGTTGGCAAGGAAGAGTGTAAGATTTGCTGGTTTGTTTGTGAGTGTGTGTGTGTAGGCTGTGCTCACTGTTTGCTAACACCTTTGCTGACAGCCGCGATAAGCTGCGGGGCTGGCAAGAGAGTTCACCCAGCAGAGCCTGAGAAGATGAAAGGTCATTTTATGAAATGCAAACTGAGAAGCTATAACATAAACAAAACTGCTCTCAAAGAAGTACTGTTTCCTGCCTACATATACACAACTTTATACTTTTAGGCTGTAGTCCACACTTTATGCAATAAATAATCACTCCATTTCCATCTGAGTTGAACAGCGGAGAGGGACTTGAGTTGTGGTCTCCCCAAGATCCATTCTGCCCAATAATTAGGTCATCTCTAGGTCATCTTTTATATTTGTTAAATGAAAAGTGAATCGTGGCTTAGGGGGTTTGATAAAAGCTGTGAGAATTTCATTATTGAGTATTGCATAGTTTTCTGCTGTGGCATATCCAGTATCTCTCCTTTGGACTGGTGTTAGGAAGTACCTGCTGCATTGAGAAAGTAATGAAAACCAACTACAGCGATCCTAAATAGCAAAAAACAAAGTAAATGTTTCAAGCAAAGTTCATGGGATGTTGTAATTTTTAGATTCTGAATAAGAAAAGCAGCATTTCAAGTTTCTGCTATTGAGAAAAGCATCAGTGTGATTTCAAAGATTGACATGGTAAAAATAGTGGTAAAGTGGTAAGCCCTAAAAGTTTCCATGATGTTGGCAATTGTTACTGACTCTAAAAACATTATATTTCAGCTCTATACAAGAATTACTATGGAATTAAATCTGTTTGAATTCAACTAAATCAATGTTTCACTTTTTTCCCCTGGTCTGTAAAAGAAATTCTTTATTCTTGATGAGTATTTCACTGAAAGATCTGGTAGGAAAACTGGAACCTTTGTTAAAATTGGTGGCGATCTCTGAAAATCAGTGTTACTGTCCTTCTCTCTCATCTCTCCAATACTCCTGCTGTCTTCTTCTAATCACAAGTCTCAGACTGCACAGCTGTTCTGTAAATAGTCATCCCTTTTTTGTTCCTCTTATCTTCAGTGTTTTCCCAGCTTCCAAAAGACTACAATAACACCAAGCATCCTTCATTTCTCACCTCTGCTTCTGTTTCATTTGTGAATCCATCACTTCCTGCGTAACTTGACTCTTTTCATTCTTGTGCACTTACTTCTTGTCTGTAATCCAGCCTGATTTTGGGCTTCTTATGGGTTCCCAGTACTACATCTTCCCTGCTCCCATTCTCCTACAATCTCAGCTCCTGGATGGGTTTTACCAAACTCACAGCTTTTAATTTCCACTCTGTCCTTAATGCCAGCTTTAATTGCTGATAAGTTAATTTTTTTTTTGGCCACCTTCCTGGTCTGTCCCATGCTGCCTCATAAAGATCTACAAATCCACGATGGTTGTTGCTGTGCCTGAAGTTCATGTCCGTGTGGTGCGTGCAGCAAGTTCAGCCCTGGCTAATCCATGTGTGGACTGAAACTTGCATTTATAGCAATTGGGAATGCTTTGTTTTTCCTTGCCTTCTGCCCTTTCCTGCTGTGTTTTTGCCTGATCTTTTTATGCCACACATGCACGGTGTCAAATCTAATGGGGCCTTAATTTACGCATCTTCATGTTACTGTAATTAATTAATAACTCCATCCTTTGTTAATTTTGACAACTGCTAAGAGGCTGAAGGGCAATTGTACTTCTAACCATCTGTACAAATGCAAAAATGCAAAAGATTGAAGATTGTCCATGGAAGGCGGGTTCTGCAGGCTGATGCATTAGCACATAGTGAACTGGTCTGCATTATTCAGACAATTATTTTTCCCTAGCCTCTATTTTAGGGACAAGAAAAATAGTACTTTTACTATGATAAGAAGTACCTGTAACCTTCAAAAGCATGCTTGTGTTAACCAACTAAAGGATATTGAAGCAGCAGGGCCAACTCAGTGTTCAGGGCAGTAAAGTGGGAGAGCTCTTTCTGTACTGAATAAGAAAGAAAGAACATGTCTGTGCCTTTGACTTCATTAACAGGCTTGCTTACTCAATAGCTATGTGTTTGCATTGATGAGCTTTCTGAGTTCCTTCTGAGTCTCCCACGTGATGGGTTTTCTTACTAAAACAAAATAGAGCAATGGACATTTCCTCCTCCCCTTTAAATAAACGTTCAGTTAGATTAATCAATTTGAATTTTATTTGCACCTTAACAATGTATTTCCTGTTTGTTACACCACATAAAAGAAACTTCATCTTGCATTGGCTTATGTGCTAACTTATCCATCAATGTTTTTTGAGCTCTTCAAATAACTCAGGAAAAGTTTTCATTTTTTTCTAATTTTTCATAATAACCTGGTTCCAATGGCTTGATTGAGTAGACCAGAAATGACTTCATTCTTCTCCTTCAGAGAAATACTTAGATATAGACACTGGTTGGGATGACATACAAAGACTGTCATGCTTACAATGTTACTTCATTTTCTCTTTGTACTTTACTCCCTGTCTGTTTTGCATCTGTTAATCTATTTTACTAGTCTTGTCCTTGACTAGTAACCTCCAGGTGGGCAGAGATTGCTAATTTGTTCAGTATTTGCACAGGAACAGCACAAGAATTTTCTATTCTATGACTCCGGTGTTCTGATAATAAAATGACAACAGAACTGCATGGAATCTTAGTTACAAAATACAAACCAAATTTGATTGGTTTATGTGAATAACTTATACCAGAAATCATGCCAGAAATTAAATTTAGAATTTGGAATTTTAGAATTTAGAGATTGATATGCAAGACAAAAAATTGAAACCTTTCTTTCACCACAAAATGGTAGAAAGTTCTCCTTTTTGGCATGTGAGATGAAAGACCTATGGAACTGGACTGGCATCTAAAAACATACGAGGAAGGTTCTGCAGAGCTTAAATATAAATAATAACTTTGAAGATGCTTAATTTGTATATTTATGCTCTGATTTCACTTTAGCTGGATTTGAGAGTGAACAAAAGCTTCAAATTCATTTAGCAGCTAAAATAACAATGTGTAGAAATTCACAAACTTTTTTTTTTACGAAAGGAAGACTTCAGAATAGAGTAAATAACTCAGTCATAGTGAAAAATAAGCCATATTCTGTCAGAGATGAGGATTATCACATAGATGATGAAATGATCTTTACGTTTCCTTGTATGGTAAGAATAATTTAATTGTGCTTGCGTTGGCTTGAATTAGTTAAAGGGACCATTCCTTTGGCACATTTATCAATCTTTTTATTCTTTCACTTCCATAAATGCCTACAGGAACTCTCTATAAAAGGCAACTGAGTGAGCTTACAGTGATAAATTTTTCTTGTTAGGAGAAATTACGTTCACTAACTTGAGCTACTTCAGCATGAAATTGAAAAAGAATCATTTTGTCTTAATTTACATTCTTGATTCAATGAGAAAAATGTAGATTAGTCCAAGAAAACTATGTAGACATTGCTTTAAAAACCATATATAAACTGAACTTGCTAACATTTTAAGTTCATCAAATAACACATCTCCTGTATTTATGATATTAAGTTGTATTAGTTCCTATGAATCACTTAAAAATATATACATTTTGGTCTTTCAGATCCGTTTACTGTTTCAGTTACATCTTTATCAACACTGGTATGCATTTTTCATTTCCCACCTAAGCTGTCCACATTGTTCCTTAATCAAAATCACTGGGATAGTGCTGCGGTTCACTAGCCTTAGGAGCTGCTATTTGCCTTGAATAAATTACGTGAAAACATGTTGATTGATAGATGTTGCATGTCAGAAAAGAAGATAACTGTATCTTCTTCAGCTTACTAAAAGGTCATGCACACAGCATAATAGGAACAGCCGCAGACAACTTTGAGATAAAGTGTATCGTGAAAAGGTGTGCAGTCTCATAACCACTGAAACATGGAGTACAAGCTATTGTCTTCTAAAACACAAGTGATTTATCCACTTAAATTCAAGTTAAAGGTGAAAAACAAGTTACCTTTATGATTTTTATTTTCAAA